>JBBDGP010004749.1:245000-249143 GCA_037952835.1 Lithobates septentrionalis | reverse complement strand
CTCGTTAACAGATTCCTGCATGTCAGAGGCACATCGTTGATCTCCACTTCAGCCACCACCAGATCATCTTTGCTTTTGGTAGCAGCGGCAGGTTTGCCGGGCATCTGGACCTGCAAAGAACACATTGATCAAGATTAAAAAAAATAATAAAAAGTGATCAGTTCCAAAAGCTAAAGAATTAAAGTGTTACTAAACCCAGGACCCCGCATTCACTATATCTGGTCTCCCCAGGAACCCGCACTCACTATATCTGGTCTCCCCCCCCGCCCCTAGGACCCCGCACTCACTATATCTGGTCTCCCCCCCCGCCCCTAGGACCCCGCACTCACTATATCTGGTCTCCCCCCCCGCCCCTAGGACCCCGCACTCACTATATCTGGTCTCCCCCCCCGCCCCTAGGACCCCGCACTCACTATATCTGCTCCCCCCCCCCCAGGACGCCGCACTCACTATATCTGGTCTCCCCCAGGACCCCGCACTCACTATATCTGGTCTCCCCCAGGACCCCGCACTCACTATATCTGGTCTCCCCCAGGACCCCGCACTCACTATATCTGGTCTCCCCCAGGACCCCGCACTCACTATATCTGGTCTCCCCCAGGACCCCGCACTCACTATATCTGGTCTCCCCCAGGACCCCGCACTCACTATATCTGGTCTCCCCCAGAACCCCGCACTCACTATATCTGCTCCCCCCCCCCCCCCCCCAGGAGCCTGCACTCACTATATCTGCTCCCCCCCCCCCCCCCCCCAGGAGCCTGCATTCACTATATCTCGTCTCCCCTTCAGCAATATACACCAAACTGAGCATGTGCAGAGTGCCCCCCAAGGCTCCTTACTAACAGCAGATAGATTGGGGACAATGGAAGGGGGGGGGGGGGGGGGGGGGGGGGGGGGGGGGGGGGGGAATCAGAACACAGAATCAAAACAGCCTTTTTACACAATGTGCAGGATTAACCCCTTAGGTTCCACAGTGATTATAACAAGCAAGCTTTACTGCATATACAGACTAATTTTACGGTTCTGGGTTTAATAACACTTTAAAAAGCGGAGTTAAACCTGCAAAAAGACTAAACAGTTGATTGATAATAAATGGCTTCAGCCAAAACACCAACCATGAGTGAAAGAAAAGATTGTGTTATCATTCATATTCTCTGAAAAATGGCCAAGAAATCTAATTCTGCCAGGGTATGAAAACTTATGAGCACAACTGTATTGTGAGGTCACACCTAAACACTTTCAACTAGTATCCAATCAGGCAGACCCTTCTACTACATAGTTGAAGGTAAATCTAAAAAGTTAAACAAAAAGTTGTATAGTGTGTATCCAGCTTAAAGCGGAGTTCCACCCAGATTTTTTTTATATATATTTTTTTTTACCCGTTCTGCTGCACTGCATTAAATACTTTAATGTGTGCGAATAAACTCGCCATTCAATCTGTTTTTCTTAATTCACTCACGTTTGTTTTCTGTATTACTGAGCACTTCCATCTTCACTGTGGGCATGTGAAGCCCACTAGGAGTCTGTTCCGGGATAAGGTGCTGCTGGATACCCAGCATGCACTTCCCGTTCTCTCACGCGTGCGCAGTCTACACAGGGCGTAGCGCAGAAAGATTATAGCTACTAGGTGCAGAGGAGGATATGCCTGCCCTGTTATGGCTATGCAATCCTGCGGCGGTGCCCAGTGACTCCTGGGAACCATGACAAACATCTCCCAGGAGCCGAGGTGCCGCAGGATATGACGTACAGCGCCGCGGCCGAGAAGAGGCAGAATTCAACGGACACCCTAGCAACAAGGCACACACAGCAAGTAAAAAATAAAGTAAAATAAAAGTAAATAAAAAATCATGCCAAAATGTTGTCATTCTTGTAGCAAGATTAAAATATGGATGAAACTCCACTTTAGGCCAAGTGTGAACAAGCCCCAAGCCTTTGCATTTAAAATCACTTGCAGCTTTCCCTATTGACAGCCAATGCAGAGCGGCATGTCCAGGATACGATAGTGTGGCAGCATTACACTAAGTGGGCGGAGCATGAGTCACTTCATTCCTCCCCAATCCAGAGTCTGTATTACAGGAAAAGAAATCAAATAAATCCCAGGATAACTTTTCCAGAAAAACCAGTCCAGCTGCCTTCTATACGGGTTTATAGGTGGCTGCGGCTCAGCTGTGAAGCTCTCAGTCATCGCCTCTGGATTACAGACAGATGTAATGAGCCCAACCTCCTGCAGAGGTCTCCCTGCTGACTGTGCCGCCCACTTTTGGGGGACAGGACGACCTCTGACACCTCCCTCTTCATAATATAAGCAAACAAGGACACAAAGGGGCATTCCCAGTAATTGAACTTTATTATGCAAACTTGCAATAAAAGATTTCCATTTCCATTATTCTCCTTGCTTACCCCAAAGTTCTATCCTCCGGATGCCAACATGAGTTCTGTTTTGGCACCACTATTCAGCCTTAATGCCAACAGCTGATGCCCCCCGTGTGAGGTCGGAACCCGGACACGTCATTAGGGAAATATGGTATGGATGGAGAGTGAAATGTCGTATTATATTATGTTCTCATTGGCATTATCCCAAATTGTGTGAAAAAGAAAGGGAGCACAGGTCAAAGAGGTGGGATTTGGCATATGCCTTTGAGAACATATTACATAGAGAGGTGCACATGGTGTTCATTAAAGTTTATACAGATAAAAGACGGCAATGTTATATCTTACGTCTTATGAAATAAGGATGCTACTTTTGGTAGCTACAAAGGGTTGAGGCCTGAGGGTGACTGGCTGCATCAATAAGAAGGGTTCCTTCAAGGACAGCCCTTGCAGGTCTACAACCCTCCTGGCCTCCTCTATAAGTTCAAATGGGTGTTTAGATAAACGCCTCCAACACCCTTGTCAAGTCCCATGGTGGGAAATGGCCTTTGGGGACTGGGGAAACTCTTTCCCTGGCCACCAAGAAACGTATAATGAAGTCTCAACTTCTGCAAGATGACTCCCGGCAATGAAGAGAGCGGCTGGCGGCGGCGTTTTACTGCACACGCAGCGATGGCACACACTCCCTGCGGCCAGAGCCCTGGTGCAGCCTTGAGGGCGACCTGTGAGAAGGACAAGCCTGCAGGTTAGTTCAGCCCTCCCTAGAAACTGTCTCAACAGGGGACCCTCCCCGGCCTCCCTACAACCTGTCTCAACAGCGGACCATCCCCGGTCATTTGGTCTTTAAAGTGGAGGCCCACCCTAAAAAAGGAAATGGCATTAAAATACATAAAAAAAAAAAATTTAACTTACCTGAAACCCCTGTTGCTAGGCAGTCTTCCTAATCTGCCTCTTCCTATTCCGTGGCGCTTCCTCCTAAGGTGAGCGGCCCCGTGGCCTTCTGGGACGTGTGTGCGTGTGTGTGTGTGTGTGTGTGTGTGTGTGTGTGTGTGTGTGTGTGTGTCCCAGGAAACAATGGGGCCCATTCACAGAGCACCGCGCCGCTCGCGCAGTAGGAAACCAGGAGTGAAGCCGCAAGGCTCCACTGCCTGTTTCCCTTAGTTAGGATGGAGGCGCCGCCGGCCGAGCCGATGGACGGATCGGCGTCGGGGGGGGGGGGGGGGGGGGTGTCAGCACGACATCGCGGGCTCGCTGGACAGGTAAGTGTCCTTATTTAAAAAGTCTGCAGCTACAGTGTTGTAGCTGCTGACTTAAAAAAAATATGTAAATAAAAAATGTCCGGAACCCCCCTTTAAACAAAACAAACATGCTACTTTGTTTGGGAGAAACACAATCAATACTGGGGATCAATGGAAAGGGTGGGGACTTATAACAAAGCTGCTGATTGCGTTTCCTGTAGGGAGGAGCCCTCATCTCTTAGGCCTGCTGTCCTGGAAGGTGATGGGAGAAAATTACTTAGAGCCCCCAAACACTCATATACACACACACACACACACACACACACACACACATTAGGGGTGCAGCGGATCAAAAAAAACAAAAAACAAAAACTCACGGTTCGGATCAACAAAAAAAAAATAAAAATCTCCCCCACTGTAATATATTAGCAGAGTATTGGCACTGCTGCCAAATGATCTCTCCCCTCCACTGTACAGATCAGTACACAGAGGGGAGAGAGGAACCGGCGTCACAACATGACGTCGGTTTGTTTAC
>JBBDGP010004749.1:212500-240000 GCA_037952835.1 Lithobates septentrionalis | reverse complement strand
TAACAATTAGTGCCTGTGTATAAATAGTCAAAGAGTTTGTTAGCTCTCACTTGGATGCACTAAGCAGGCTAGACATGGATCTATGAGGAGATAGAAAAGAACCGTCAAAAGACCTGCATAACAAGGTAATGGAACTTTACAATGATGGAAAAGGATATATACAGGCTGCTCTCCAAAAAGACGGTGTGGTTGTTTTTAAGGAACACAAAAAAGAGCTGTATGGTTGAGCTGCCAGAAGGAAGCCTTTACTGCGCCAATGCCACAAAAAAGCCAATGAGGCGTGTCAAGGTCTTGTTGGGCATATTGTAACCAGGCTTTTTTGTGGAACTTGTGCAGTAAAGGCTTCTTTCTGGCAACTTGACCATGCAGCTCTTCTTTGTTTAAGTATCATTGTATTGTGCTCCTTAAAAACAACAACACCATCTTTTTCCAAAGCAGTCTGTATTTTTCCTGAGGTTACCTGTGGGATTTTTCTTTGTATCCCGAATAATTCCCGTGGCAGTTGTGGTTGAAATCTTTCTTGATCTACCTGACCTTGGCTTGGTATCAAGAGATCCCCAAATTTCCCACTTATTATTACATGATTAAACAGGGCTGACTGGCATATTCAAGACGTTGGATATATTTTTATATCCTTTTCCATCTTTGTAAAGTTCCATTACCTTGTTACTCAGGTCTTTTGACTGTTCTTTTCTGCTCCCCATGGCTTAGTATCTAGCCTGCTGAGTGCATCCATGTGAGAGGTAACACACTCATTGACTATTTATACACACATACTACTTGTGATTTTAAAAGCCACAAATGTGGGAAATTAACCTTTAATTGCCATTTTAACCCGTGTGTGCCACCTTCTGTGTCTGTACTCAGGCCAACCATTCCAGGGTATGTAAACTTTTGATCAGGGCCATTTGGGTGATTTCTGTTATCATTATGATTTTAAAAGGAGCCAAAAAACTAAGTGATAATAAATGGCTTTGTGTGATCGCTATCCTTGAATAAAAGACGTTTTTTTGTCATGATCAGTCATATTTTCAATATAAATGCCAAAATTTCACAATTTCTGCCAGGGTATGCAAACTTTTGAGCACAACTGTATATATACACCTTTATATACCCCTACATACCCATATATACCCACATATATCCTTATATACCCCTACATACCCATATATACTATATCCTTATATTGCTGGTACCGACGACGGGCTACCTGGTTGATCCTGCATGTAGCATATGCTTGTCTCAAAGATTAAGCCATGCACGTGTAAGTACACACGGCCGGTACAGTAGCTCACAAAAGTAAGTACACCCCTCACATTTTTTGTAAATATTTTCTTCTATCTTTTCATGTGACAACACTGAAGAAATGACACTTGTCTACAATGTAAAGTAGTGAGTGTACAGCTTGTATAACAGTGTAAATTTGCTGTCCCCTCAAAATAACTCAACACACAGCCATTAATGTCTAAACCGCTGGCAACAAAAGTGAGTACACCCCTAAGGGAAAATGTCCAAATTGGGCCCAAAAGTCCTAAAGTAGTGAGTGTTATTGGGGGGGGGGGGGATTCTGTGTACATTGTTATTGGGGGGGGGGGGGGGATTCTGTGTACATTGTTATGGGGGGGGATTCTATGTACAGTGTTATTGGGGGGGGGGATTCTATGTACAGTGTTATTGGGGGGGGGGGGGTTTCTATGTACAGTGTTATTGGGGGGGGGGGGATTCTGTGTACATTGTTATTGGGGGGGGGGGGGGGGATTCTGTGTACATTGTTATGGGGGGGGATTCTATGTACAGTGTTATTGGGGGGGGGGGGATTCTATGTACAGTGTTATTGGGGGGGGGGGGGTTTCTATGTACAGTGTTATTGGGGGGAATTCTGTGTACATTGTTATTTGGGGGGGGGGTATTCTATGTACAGTGTTATTGGGGGGGGGGGGATTCTATGTACAGTGTTACTGGGGGGGGGGGGTTCTGTGTACAGTGTCATGGGGGGGAATTCTGTGTACAGTGTTATTGGGGGGGGGGTTCTGTGTACAGTGTCATGGGGGGGGGGAATTCTGTGTACAGTGTCATGGGGGGGGGGGGAACTGTGTACAGTGTCATGGGGGGGGGAGAGAATTCTGTGTACAAAGTTATTGGGGGGAATTCTGTGTACAGTGTCATGGGGGGAATTCTGTGTACAGTGTTATTTGGGGGGGGGGGTATTCTATGTACAGTGTTATTTGGGGGGGGGGGTTCTGTGTACAGTGTCATGGGGGGGTGAATTCTGTGTACAGTGTTATTGGGGGGGGGTTCTGTGTACAGTGTCATGGGGGGGAATTCTGTGTACAGTGTCATGGGGGGGGGGGGGGAAACTGTGTACAGTGTCATGGAGGGGGGGGGGTTGAGAATTCTGTGTACAGTGTTATTGGGGGAATTCTGTGTACAGTGTCATGGGGGGGGGGGGGGGGTTCTGTGTACATTGTTATGGGGGGGGAATTCTGTGTACAGTGTCATGGGGGGGAATTCTATGTATAGTGTTATTGGGGGGGGGGGGGGATTCTATGTACAGTGTTATTTGGGGGGTATTCTATGTACTGTGTTATTGGGGGTGGGGGGGTTCTGTGTACAGTGTTATTTGGGGGAATTCTGTGTACAGTGTTATTTGGGGGGTATTCTATGTACAGTGTTATTGGGGGGGGATTCTGGAATTCTGTGTACAGTGTTATTGGGGGGAATTCTGTGTACAGTGTTATTGGGGGGGATTCTATGTACAGTGTTATTGGGGGGGGGGGGGGTTCTGTGTACAGTGTTATTCGGGGGAATTCTGTATACAGTGTTATTCGGGGGAATTCTATGTACAGTGTTATTGGGGGGGGGGGGGGTTCTATGTACAGTGTTATTGGGGGGGGGGGAATTCTATGTACAGTGTTATGGGGGGGGGGGGGGGACGGTTCTATGTACAGTGTTATTGGGGGAATTCTGTGTACAGTGTCATTGGGGGGGGATTTTGTGTACTGTGTTATTTGGGGGGGGGGGGGGGTATTCTATGTACAGTGTTATTTGGGGGAGGGGTTCTATGTACAGTGTTACTGGGGGGGGTTCTGTGTACAGAGTCATGGGGGGGGAATTCTGTGTACAGTGTTATTGGGGGGGGGTTCTGTGTACAGTGTCATGGGGGGGAATTCTGTGTACAGTGTCATGGGGGGGGGGGGGAAACTGTGTACAGTGTCATGGGGGGGGGGGGTTGAGAATTCTGTGTACAGTGTTATTGGGGGGAATTCTGTGTACAGTGTCATGGGGGGGGGGGGGTTCTGTGTACATTGTTATGGGGGGGTATTCTATGTACAGTGTTATTGGGGGGGGGGGTGTCTATGTACAGTGTTATTGGGGGGGGGATTCTATGTACAGTGTTATTGGGGGGGGATTCTATGTACAGTGTTATTGGGGGGGGGGGATTCTATATGTACAGTGTTATTGGGGGGGGGGATTCTATGTACAGTGTTATTGGGGGGGGGGGGGGAATTCTGTGTACATTGTTATGGGGGGGGGGATTCTATGTACAGTGTTATTTGGGGGGGGGGGGTATTCTATGTACAGTGTTATTGGGGGGGGGGGGGTTCTATGTACAGTGTTATTGGGGGGGTTCTGTGTACAGTGTCATGGGGGAATTCTGTGTACAGTGTTATTGGGGGGGGGAATTCTATGTACAGTGTTATTGGGGGGGGGGGATTCTATGTACAGTGTTATTGGGGGGGGGGGGGAATTCTATGTACAGTGTTATTGGGGGGAATTCTGTGTACAGTGTCAGGGGGGGGAATTCTGTGTACAGTGTTATTTGGGGGGGGGGGGAATTCTGTGTACACTGTTATTTGGGGGGGGGGGGTATTCTATGTACAGTGTTATGGGGGGGGGGTTCTGTGTACAGTGTCAGGGGGGAATTCTATGTACAGTGTTATTGGGGGGGGGGTTCTATGTACAGTGTTATTGCGGGGCATTCTGTGTACAGTGTTATTTGGGGGGGGGGGAATTCTGTGTACAGTGTCATGGGGGGGGGGGTTCTATGTACAGTGTTACGGGGGGGGGGTTTCTATGTACAGTGTTATTGGGGGGAATTCTGTGTACATTGTTATTTGGGGGGGGTGTATTCTATGTACAGAGTTATTTGGGGGGGGGGGGTTCTATGTACAGTGTTACTGGGGGGGGGGGGGTTCTGTGTACAGTGTCATGGGGGGGGGGGGAATTCTGTGTACAGTGTTATTGGGGGGGGGGGGGGTTCTGTGTACAGTGTTATTCGGGGGAATTCTGTGTACAGTGTCAGGGGGGAATTCTATGTACAGTGTTATTGGGGGGGGGGGGGGGGGGGTTCTATGTACAGTGTTATTGGGGGGGATTCTATGTACAGTGTTATGGGGGGGGGGGTTCTATGTACAGTGTTATTGGGGGGAATTCTGTGTACAGTGTCATGGGGGGGATTTTGTGTACAGTGTTATTTGGGGGGGGGGGTATTCTATGTACAGTGTTATTTGGGGGGGGGGGGTTCTATGTACAGTGTTACTGGGGGGGGGGGGGTTCTGTGTACAGTGTCATGGGGGGGAATTCTGTGTACAGTGTTATTGGGGGGGGGGGGTTCTGTGTACAGTGTCATGGGGGGGAATTCTGTGTACAGTGTCATGGGGGGGGGGGGAAACTGTGTACAGTGTCATGGGGGGGAGGGGTTGAGAATTCTGTGTACAGTGTTATTGGGGGAATTCTGTGTACAGTGTCATGGGGGGGGGGGGGGTTCTGTGTACAGTGTTATGGGGGGGAATTCTGTGTACAGTGTCATGGGGGGGAATTCTATGTATAGTGTTATTGGGGGGGGGGGGATTCTATGTACAGTGTTATTTGGGGGGTATTCTATGTACTGTGTTATTGGGGGTGGGGGGGGGGTTCTGTGTACAGTGTTATTTGGGGGAATTCTGTGTACAGTGTTATTGGGGGGGATTCTGGAATTCTGTGTACAGTGTTATTGGGGGGAATTCTGTGTACAGTGTTATTGGGGGGGGGTTCTGTGTACAGTGTTATTCGGGGGAATTCTGTATACAGTGTTATTCGGGGGAATTCTATGTACAGTGTTATTGGGGGGGGGGGGGGGTTCTATGTACAGTGTTATTGGGGGGGGGGGGGTTCTATGTACAGTGTTATTGGGGGGGGGGGATTCTATGTACAGTGTTATGGGGGGGGGGGTTCTATGTACAGTGTTATTGGGGGGAATTCTGTGTACAGTGTCATGGGGGGGGATTTTGTGTACTGTGTTATTTGGGGGGGGGGTATTCTATGTACAGTGTTATTTGGGGGGGGGGTTCTATGTACAGTGTTACTGGGGGGGGGGGGGGTTCTGTGTACAGTGTCATGGGGGGGAATTCTGTGTACAGTGCCATGGGGGGGGGGGAACTGTGTACAGTGTCATGGGGGGGGGGGAGAGAATTCTGTGTACAGTGTCATGGGGGGAATTCTGTGTACAGTGTTATTTGGGGGGGGGGGTATTCTATGTACAGTGTTATTTGGGGGGGGGGGGGTTCTATGTACAGTGTTACTGGGGGGGGGGTTTCTGTGTACAGTGTCATGAGGGGGGGAATTCTGTGTACAGTGTTATTGGGGGGGGGGGGGTTCTGTGTACAGTGTCATGGGGGGGAATTCTGTGTACAGTGTCATGGGGGGGGGGAAACTGTGTACAGTGTCATGGGGGGGGGGGTGAGAATTCTGTGTACAGTGTTATTGGGGGGAATTCTGTGTACAGTGTCATGGGGGGGGGGTTCTGTGTACAGTGTTATTGGGGGGGATTCTATGTACAGTGTTATTGGGGGGGGGGGGGTTCTGTGTACATTGTTATGGGGGGGTATTCTATGTACAGTGTTATTGGGGGGGATTCTGGAATTCTGTGTACAGTGTTATTGGGGGGGAATTATGTGTACAGTGTTATTGGGGGGGATTCTATGTACAGTGTTATGGGGGGGGGGGGGTGATTCTATGTACAGTGTTATTGGGGGGGGGGGGTCTGTGTACAGTGTCATGGGGGGGGGGGGGGATACATGTGTACAGTGTTATGGGGGGGAATTCTGTGTACAGTGTCATGGGGGAATTCTATGTATAGTGTTATTGGGGGGGGGGGATTCTATGTACAGTGTTATTTGGGGGGTATTCTATGTACTGTGTTATTGGGGGTGGGGGGGTTCTGTGTACAGTGTTATTTGGGGGAATTCTGTGTACAGTGTTATTTGGGGGGTATTCTATGTACAGTGTTATGGGGGGGGGGGTTCTGTGTACAGTGTCATGGGGGGGGAATTCTGGAATTCTGTGTACAGTGTTATTGGGGGGAATTCTGGAATTCTGTGTACAGTGTTATTGGGGGGGGATTCTATGTACAGTGTTATTGGGGGGGATTCTATGTACAGTGTTATGGGGGGGGGGTGATTCTATGTACAGTGTTATTGGGGGGGATTCTATGTACAGTGTTATGGGGGGGGGGGGGTGATTCTATGTACAGTGTTATTGGGGGGGGGTCTGTGTACAGTGTCATGGGGGGGGGGGGGATACATGTGTACAGTGTTATGGGGGGGAATTCTGTGTACAGTGTCATGGGGGGAATTCTATGTATAGTGTTATTGGGGGGGGGGGGGGATTCTATGTACAGTGTTATTTGGGGGGTATTCTATGTACTGTGTTATTGGGGGTGGGGGGGTTCTGTGTACAGTGTTATTTGGGGGAATTCTGTGTACAGTGTTATTTGGGGGGTATTCTATGTACAGTGTTATGGGGGGGGGGGTTCTGTGTACAGTGTCATGGGGGGGGGAATTCTGGAATTCTGTGTACAGTGTTATTGGGGGGAATTCTGGAATTCTGTGTACAGTGTTATTGGGGGGGGGGGGATTCTATGTACAGTGTTATTGGGGGGGATTCTATGTACAGTGTTATGGGGGGGGGGGTGATTCTATGTACAGTGTTATTGGGGGGGGGGGGGGGTTCTGTGTACATTGTTATGGGGGGGTATTCTATGTACAGTGTTATTGGGGGGGATTCTGGAATTCTGTGTACAGTGTTATTGGGGGGGAATTCTGTGTACAGTGTTATTGGGGGGGATTCTATGTACAGTGTTATGGGGGGGGGGTGATTCTATGTACAGTGTTATTGGGGGTGGGGGGGTTCTGTGTACAGTGTTATTTGGGGGAATTCTGTGTACAGTGTTATTTGGGGGGTATTCTATGTACAGTGTTATGGGGGGGGGGGGGGGGGGTTCTGTGTACAGTGTCATGGGGGGGGAATTCTGGAATTCTGTGTACAGTGTTATTGGGGGGTGATTCTATGTACAGTGTTATGGGGGGGGGGGGTGATTCTATGTACAGTGTTATTGGGGGGATTCTATGTACAGTGTTATGGGGGGGGGGGGTGATTCTATGTACAGTGTTATTGGGGGGGGGGGTCTGTGTACAGTGTCATGGGGGGGGGGGGATACATGTGTACAGTGTTATGGGGGGGAATTCTGTGTACAGTGTCATGGGGGGAATTCTATGTATAGTGTTATTGGGGGGGGGGGGGGATTCTATGTACAGTGTTATTTGGGGGGTATTCTATGTACTGTGTTATTGGGGGTGGGGGGGTTCTGTGTACAGTGTTATTTGGGGGAATTCTGTGTACAGTGTTATTTGGGGGGTATTCTATGTACAGTGTTATGGGGGGGGGGGGGGTTCTGTGTACAGTGTCATGGGGGGGAATTCTGGAATTCTGTGTACAGTGTTATTGGGGGGAATTCTGGAATTCTGTGTACAGTGTTATTGGGGGGGGGGGATTCTATGTACAGTGTTATTGGGGGGGATTCTATGTACAGTGTTATGGGGGGGGGGGGGGGTGATTCTATGTACAGTGTTATTGGGGGGGATTCTATGTACAGTGTTATGGGGGGGGGTGATTCTATGTACAGTGTTATTGGGGGGGGGGGGGTTCTGTGTACAGTGTCATGGGGGGAATTCTGTAATTCTGTGTACAGTGTTATTGGGGGGGATTCTATGTACAGTGTTATGGGGGGGGGGGGGGGGTGATTCTATGTACAGTGTTATTGGGGGGGGGGGGGGTTCTGTGTACAGTGTCATGGGGGGGGAGAGAATTCTGTGTACAGTGTTATTGGGGGGAATTCTGTGTACAGTGTCATGGGGGGGGGATACATGTGTACAGTGTTATTGGGGGGGGATTCTATGTACAGTGTTATGGGGGGGGGGGGTGATTCTATGTACAGTGTTATTGGGGGGGGGGGGTCTGTGTACAGTGTCATGGGGGGGGGATACATGTGTACAGTGTTATGGGGGGGAATTCTGTGTACAGTGTCATGGGGGGAATTCTATGTATAGTGTTATTGGGGGGGGGGGGGGTTCTATGTACAGTGTTATTTGGGGGGTATTCTATGTACTGTGTTATTGGGGGTGGGGGGGTTCTGTGTACAGTGTTATTTGGGGGAATTCTGTGTACAGTGTTATTTGGGGGGTATTCTATGTACAGTGTTATGGGGGGGGGGGGGGTTCTGTGTACAGTGTCATGGGGGGGGAATTCTGTGTACAGTGTTATTGGGGGGAATTCTGGAATTCTGTGTACAGTGTTATTGGGGGGGGATTCTATGTACAGTGTTATTGGGGGGGATTCTATGTACAGTGTTATGGGGGGGGGGGTGATTCTATGTACAGTGTTATTGGGGGGGATTCTATGTACAGTGTTATGGGGGGGGGGGTGATTCTATGTACAGTGTTATTGGGGGGGATTCTATGTACAGTGTTATGGGGGGGGGGTGATTCTATGTACAGTGTTATTGGGGGGGGGGGTCTGTGTACAGTGTTATGGGGGGGAATTCTGTGTACAGTGTCATGGGGGGAATTCTATGTATAGTGTTATTGGGGGGGGGGGGGGGATTCTATGTACAGTGTTATTTGGGGGGTATTCTATGTACTGTGTTATTGGGGGTGGGGGGGTTCTGTGTACAGTGTTATTTGGGGGAATTCTGTGTACAGTGTTATTTGGGGGGTATTCTATGTACAGTGTTATGGGGGGGGGGGGTTCTGTGTACAGTGTCATGGGGGGGGAATTCTGGAATTCTGTGTACAGTGTTATTGGGGGGAATTCTGGAATTCTGTGTACAGTGTTATTGGGGGGGGGGGGGGGATTCTATGTACAGTGTTATTGGGGGGGATTCTATGTACAGTGTTATGGGGGGGGGGTGATTCTATGTACAGTGTTATTGGGGGGGGGGGGGTTCTGTGTACATTGTTATGGGGGGGTATTCTATGTACAGTGTTATTGGGGGGGATTCTGGAATTCTGTGTACAGTGTTATTGGGGGGGGAATTCTGTGTACAGTGTTATTGGGGGGGATTCTATGTACAGTTTTATGGGGGGGGGGGTGATTCTATGTACAGTGTTATTGGGGGTGGGGGGGTTCTGTGTACAGTGTTATTTGGGGGAATTCTGTGTACAGTGTTATTTGGGGGGTATTCTATGTACAGTGTTATGGGGGGGGGGGGGTTCTGTGTACAGTGTCATGGGGGGGGAATTCTGGAATTCTGTGTACAGTGTTATTGGGGGGAATTCTGGAATTCTGTGTACAGTGTTATTGGGGGGTGATTCTATGTACAGTGTTATGGGGGGGGGGGGGGTGATTCTATGTACAGTGTTATTGGGGGGGATTCTATGTACAGTGTTATGGGGGGGGTGTGATTCTATGTACAGTGTTATTGGGGGGGGGGGTCTGTGTACAGTGTCATGGGGGGGGGGGGGGATACATGTGTACAGTGTTATGGGGGGGAATTCTGTGTACAGTGTCATGGGGGGAATTCTATGTATAGTGTTATTGGGGGGGGGGGGGGGGATTCTATGTACAGTGTTATTTGGGGGGTATTCTATGTACTGTGTTATTGGGGGTGGGGGGGTTCTGTGTACAGTGTTATTTGGGGGAATTCTGTGTACAGTGTTATTTGGGGGGTATTCTATGTACAGTGTTATGGGGGGGGGGGGGGTTCTGTGTACAGTGTCATGGGGGGGGGAATTTTGGAATTCTGTGTACAGTGTTATTGGGGGGAATTCTGGAATTCTGTGTACAGTGTTATTGGGGGGGGGGGGGGGGATTCTATGTACAGTGTTATTGGGGGGGATTCTATGTACAGTGTTATGGGGGGGGGGTGATTCTATGTACAGTGTTATTGGGGGGGATTCTATGTACAGTGTTATGGGGGGGGGGGGGGGTGATTCTATGTACAGTGTTATTGGGGGGGGGGGGGGTTCTGTGTACAGTGTCATGGGGGGGAATTCTGGAATTCTGTGTACAGTGTTATTGGGGGGGATTCTATGTACAGTGTTATGGGGGGGGGGGTGATTCTATGTACAGTGTTATTGGGGGGGGGGGGGGGTTCTGTGTACAGTGTCATGGGGGGGGAGAGAATTCTGTGTACAGTGTTATTGGGGGGAATTCTGTGTACAGTGTCATGGGGGGGGGATACATGTGTACAGTGTTATTGGGGGGGATTCTATGTACAGTGTTATGGGGGGGGGGGGTGATTCTATGTACAGTGTTATTGGGGGGGGGGGGTTCTGTGTACAGTGTCATGGGGGGGGAGAGAATTCTGTGTACAGTGTTATTGGGGGGAATTCTGTGTACAGTGTCATGGGGGGGGGGGGGGATACATGTGTACAGTGTTATTGGGGGGGATTCTATGTACAGTGGGTTCTGTGTACAGTGTCATGGGGGGGAGAGAATTCTGTGTACAGTGTTATTGGGGGGAATTCTGTGTACAGTGTCATGGGGGGGGGGGGGGATACATGTGTACAGTGTCATGGGGGAAATTGGAATAGTGCCCCATCATTGGTATCTGTGGAAGGAATAGTGTCCCAAAGCTAAATTAAAGAAAAATAGAAAGTAAGTAATTAAAAAATACTATTTTTTTCCCTCATTTGTACATGTAGTGACATGAATATGAGGGAGGTCTTCAAAAAATGTCCGGATTTTATATATATATTTTTTAACAAGAAACCAGATTTTATATATTTAATAGAGTTTTAAAAAAGTATCGGGGATAGAGGCATCATTTTGTAACAGGATTTGTTTTTTAGTTTGCGTTTTCTTTTTTTGTATTTTGGTATATATGTAATGAAAAATAAGAATTAAAGATTATAAAAATAAATGAATATAAAAAATACATTAAAAAAAAAGGAAGTATAAGCATGTACTTTTATCCTCTTAGGGTTTGAAAAAAATCTGGTGTAAAAAAAACCAAAAAAACAGTGGTTGAGACTAGCAGGTAAACAGTATGCTGTATAATAGAAGTATACATATCCTAATTTTCAACATCTATATTAGTCTGATGTATATCTGCATTACCTTTACATTTTTTTTCTATTGATCAAAATGTATTGTTATCTGTAAATTTCTTGGTTGATTTGGTAACCTTTTGGTGATATAATAATGATATTATCTTATATATAAATAAAGAATTAAAAAAATATACATAAAAATAATAAACAAATAAATACAAAATGTAATTAAAAATAAACAAATAAAAAAAACAGTGATGTCCTCAAAAAAACTAAAAAAAAAAACTAAAAAAAAAACCTAAAAAATAAACAAATAAATAATAAACAAGAGGCATGTTGCCAGACCTGTAGATGCCACGCATCTTCCAGTAGGTGTCGCTGTTGTATTGATTGTAAACAAGTCGCATCCAAAATTGATAATAGCAATATTGAGGTGATGGATTGGGGGGGGGGGGGGCAGTGAACGTGTTTTTATAAATATGGGGATCTTCCTTTGGCCTTGCGATGGGGGGGGATGCAGGAAATGACGGGAAAATTCCCTAAATTTTCTAATAAACAAAATTTCTCAATTTTGCTTTTGTCATTTGCAATATTGGAAAATCAAAATTTTCCTGAATTTTCAGCCCAAATCGGATTATTACAATAAAATGTTGTCATTTGGGGCGAAATGCATTGGTGCCAATAGGGAAGGCCAAATTAAAAAGGTGGGGGGGGGGGGGGGCTTTTAGGGATTTAATGGGGTTTAAATGACTCCTGAAAAATACAAAGGCTCCTTTGTCCAATCCTGGACCTTGTAATTATATGTGTCCATAGAGGCGGCCATGTTTTTTCATTACATAGCCAGTCTCTGCTTCCTTCTCCGCAGCGATGCACAAAGGACGCACTTTACTGCTCCTCCCCACAATGCAAGTCTATGGGGGGGGGTTGATTCACTAAAACTGGAGAGTGCAAAATTTGGTGCCGCTGTGCATGGTAGCCAATCAGCTTCTAACTTCAGCTTGTCCAATCAGGCCAGGTTCACACTGGTACGACAAACGGTCCGACAGTGTTTCCCTATGAGAGTCGTCTTAACTGGTCCGACACAAGTCGGTCCCACTTTGAAAATGCTCCCTGTACTACTTTGGTCCGGCTTTGATCCTACTTCAGCCTATTGAATATCACTGAAGTCGGATCAAAGTCAAATGGCAGTCCTAACTGATCCGACTTTGGCATGTGACTTGTGCTCTGATGATCTTGAAGGGGAACTCCACGCCAAATTAAAAAATGGCATGGGTTCCCCCTCCAAGAGTATACCAGGCTGGGGGTCCCCCCAAAATCCATACCAGACCCTTTTTTGAGCACACAGCCCAGCAGGTCAGGAAAGGGGGTGGGGACGAGCGAGCACCCCCCCCTCCTGAACCATACCAGGGCGCATGCCCTCAACATGGGGGGGTGCTTGTGGGGGCAGGGGGCCCTGCGCCCCCCCCCTCCCCAAAGCACCTTGCCCCCATGTTGATGAGGACAAGGGTCTCTTCCCGACAACCCTGGCCGTTGGTTGCCGGGGTCAGCAGGCGGGGAGCTGATAGGAATCTGGAAGCCCCCTTTAACAAGGGGGCCCCAAATCCCGGCCCCCACCCTATGTGAATGAGTATGGGGAACATTGTACCCCTACCCATTCACCTAAAAAAAAAGTGTCAAAAATAAAACACAATACACAGGTTTTTAAAGTCATTTATTAAGGCAGCTCCGTTGTCTTTTCTGATCTCTTCTCCCCTCTCCGGCTCTTCTGCCTCCTCTGCTGACGCCTCTGCCGGTTCTTCTCCCCTCTCCGGTTCTTCTCCCCTCTCCGGTTCTTCTCCCTCTGTCTGCTGTCTTCTGCCTCTGCTGGGTCTTCTCCGCTGTCTTCTCCCTCTGTTCTTCTTCCGATGTTGACTCAACACTCTCTCCCGCTCTAATGCCGGGTGCGCGGTGTGCCACTACTTATATTGGCATGGGGCGGGGTCACCGGCTAGAATTAGTGGGAGCAAACAATGCCCCATCATTGATGTCAGTGGGAAAAATCGTGCCCCTTTGTTGGTGTCAGTGATTAAAAAAAAGTGCCCCATCATTGGTGTAATTGGGAGAGATGGCGCCCCATTGTTAGTGTCATTGGGAGGAATTGTGTTTCTTCGTTGCGATTATGGAGAGAAATAGTGTCCCATTATTTGTAGGAATAGTGCCCATTGTTGGGGTTATTGGAAGGAATAGTGCCCTCTTGTTGGTGTCAGTATTAGGAGGAATAGTGCCCCATCATTGGTATCAGTGGGAAGAATAGTGTCCCATCATTGGTATCAGTGGGAGGAATAGTGTCCCATTATTTGGAGGAATAGTACCCCATTGTTGGTGTCATTGTGAGGAATGGTATTGCATATATTGGGAGCAATAGTGCCCCCTTGTTGGTATGAGTGGGAGGACTAGTGCCCCATTGTTGGTGTCAGTAGGAGGAATAGTGCCCCATCATTGGAATGAGTGAGAGAACTAGTGTCCCATCATTGGTGTCAGGTGGGAGGAATAGTGCCCCATCATTGGTATCAGTGGGAGGAATAGTGCCCCATCATTGGTGTCAGTGAGAGGAATAGTGCCCCATCATTGGTATCAGTGGGAGGAATAGTGCCCCATCATTGGTGTCAGTGGAAGAAATAGTGCCCCATCATTGATGTCAGTGGGAGGAATAGTGCCCCATCATTTGTGTCAGTGGGAGGAATAGTGCCCCATCATTGGTATCAGTGGGAGGAATAGTGCCCCATCATTGGTGTCAGTGGGAGGAAAAGTGCCCCATCATTGGTATCAGTGGGAGGAATAGTGCCCCATCATTGATGTCAGTGGGTGGAATAGTGCCCCATCATTGGTATCAGTGGGAGGAATAGTGCCCCATCATTGGTATCACTGGGAGGAATAGTGCCCCATTATTGGTATCACTGGGAGGAATAGTGCCCCATCATTGGTGTCAGTGGAAGGAATTTTGCCCCATTGTTGGTGACATTGGGAATGATTAAGCCCAATGGGCAGTGGGAGGAATAGTGCCCCATTGTTGGTGTCAGTGGATGGAATAGTGCCCCAAGGGCCAGATAAAAGAAAACAAAGGGGCTGCAGTTTGGAGACCACTGGTCTAGAGATAGGAAAGTCAGAGGTCTGGGTGGTGGTTTCAGTTCAGTGAGTCGAGGGGTTGGGGGGGGGGGATTGTCCACTCACACTGCATCCTGGGAGGAAGAGGAGCAGGTCACATGCTCCCCCATACCCAGAAGTATGAAGGCTCTTCTTGACACACGGAGCGGTGGTGGAGTGCAGAGAAGGTAGCATCCAAAGCGGTGGGGAACCCAAACTTTTGAGTTGTCACCAAAACAGGAAGTGAGGTGAAATCATCCAGCGGGGACACCCACTCTGGTGGCAGCTAAGAGGGCTTTTCCCTTGCTTTGGAGAGATTTCTTGCATGTGCAGTACTGGAAATGAAGGGAAATCTCTCCGATGGGATATAAGATGGTACCGGGGCTTTACCCCATTAAAAAAAAAAAAAAAGTTTCGACCTTTAAATCCGCTCTTCATTGTAGATGGCGGGCGGAGCGGATTTTATCCCTCGTATGGCGCTGGTTGGGCGGATTATGCCGGCTCTTTGTGGTGGCGGAGTTGTATGGGCTCTATGGTGATGAATGGAAGACTTCCTAAGAGCCTCTTTTCCCACACTGAGGAACAAAAGGAGAAGCTCTCCTCCGAGACATGACAGACAATGCCCCGCCGAGGGCCCTCCCCGCGTTCCACCGCGAGGAAAAGGAGAGAAAACCGCGCCATTAATCTCTCCGCCGCGTCCCGTCCATTACATCCTCCTCTTCTACAATCATCACACAGTTCATTCATTCATCTTTTGTAGCGATTTTTTTTTTTTGATTAAGGATACATTTACGCCGTGTGCGTGTCGGGGAACGGGCGCAAAATCGCATCCTTTCCTTAAAGACGCAGAAACGCGCCGCCCCTTCCACCATTAATTGCCGATTCTGCAAAAGAGGTCAGAGACTTCTTCTCCGCATTTCTCGCACGTTCGGCCTATTGAAATGCTAAGTGCGAGAATTGAGCGCTGGAAACACGCTCAGTCGCACCTGTAGGGTGTGAGACTCCATTTGCACTTGTGCGACTTGTCGTGCGACTTTTTAACATCAGAGTCGCATGACAAGTCGTACCCCCCCATGTTTTTTCCAATGATAACCGCTCATAGATGTGCGACTTAAAGTCACAGCGACTTCAAAAGTAGTTCACGCAGTACTCTGGCCCGACTTTCATGCGACTCGAGGGACATAAACGTCAAATGTTATCCCTCAGAGGTTGCATGAAAGTGGAGCAACGGTGGGTGCGCGACTTTGCAGCGGGACAACAAGTCGCATCCAAGTCGCACCCAGCCAAAGTTGCGCTCCTACTTGGAGTCTGAACCTGGTTTACACCTAGGCTTGTTGTGATTGGTGCGTTTTGCGTTTTTGAACATGCTTCTTTTTTTATTTGTTTTGCATTTTTTTTTCACCAATAGGAAAGTATTAAATGTAAGTTTCATGCAACTTTGATGTGACTTTTGCAAGTCTCTGCCACTTTGAAAAAGTTCCTGCACTACTTTGATGCGACTTTCATGAGATTTTACACTCTCTGGCACTCAAGTTGCATCAGGCATTGTTGTGATTGGTGCGTTTTGCGTTTTTGAACATGCTTTTTTTTTTTTTCCCCAATAGGAAAGTATTGAATGTATGTTTGATGCAACTTTTGATGTGACTTTTGCAAGTCTCTGCCACTTTGAAAAGGTTCCTGCACTACTTTGATGTGACTTGAGTGCCAGACAGTGTAAAATCTCTACAAAGTCGCATCAAAGTAGTGCAGGAACTTTTTCAAAGTCGCAGGGCCTTTGAAAAAGGTTCCTGCACTACCTTGATGGGACTTTGATGCAACTTGAGCGCGGAGAGTGTAAAGTCGCATTAAACAGTAGTGCAAGAACCTTTTCAAAGCCGCTGCAACTTTGAAAAGGTTCCTTCATTATTACTTTCATGCGACTTTACACTCTCTGGCACTCAAGTTGCATCAAAGTCCCATCAAAGTAGTTCCAAGAACCTTTTCAAAGTTGCAGCGGCTTTAAAAAAAAAAAAGGTTCTTGCACTACTTTGATGCGACTTTGATGAGACTTTACACTCTCTGGCACTCAAGTTGCATCAAAGTCCCATCAAGGTAGTGCAGGAACCTTTTTCAAAGGCCCTGCGACTTTGAAAAAGTTCCTGCACTACTTTGATGCGACTTTGATGAGATTTTACACTCTCTGGCACTCAAGTCGCATCAAAGTAGTGCAGGAACCTTTTCAAAGTCGCAGGGCTTTTGAAAAAGTTCCTGCACTACTTTGGTGGGACTTTGATGCAACGTGAGTGCCAGAGAGTGTAAAATCTCATCAAAGGCGCATCAAAGTAGTGCAAGAACCTTTTTTTAAAGCCGCTGCCACTTTGAAAAGGTTCTACTACCTTTAATGCGACTTTACACTCTCCGGCACTCAAGTTGCATCAAAGTCACATCAAAGTAGTGCAGGAACCCTTTCAAAGGGCACGTGAGCGCCAGAGAGTGTGTAGTCGCATAAAAGTAACTAATGAAGGAACCTTTTCAAAGTTGCAGCGGCTTTGAAAAGGTGCCTGCAGTACTTTAATGGTCGATTGGTGCGACTTGAGTGCCGGAGAGCGTAAATTTGATGCGACTTTGATCCGACTTTACACTCTCCGGCACTCAAGTCGCATCAAAGTAGCACAGGAACCTTTTCCAAGCCACAGCATCTTTGAAAAGGCGCTCGCAGGAATTTGATGCGACGTTGATGCACTTGAGTGCCAGAGAGTGTAAAGTCGCATCAAAGTAGCACAGGAACCTTTTTCAAAGTCGCAGCTACTCCGTATCGTAATGGAGAAGGACTCACTGTCACAGTGAGTGATAGCATGAAAACAATACATGTTTCTGAAAGCTGCCTGCCCGCTAAGCATTGCGAAAAAAAAAAACCACATAAATACTGGGCAAGAAAGATGGCGGCGGTTGTGGTGATGGCATGAAAACATTTAGTGTTTCTAGAAGCTGCCTGCCCACTAGCATGCAGAAATGTACATAAATACCAATCAAGGAAAGGAGTGGTGATGGCATGAAAACATGTTTGGAATCTCGTAGCTGTCTGCCAACCGGCATGCAGAAAAACACATACAGTGCCTGGAAAAAGTATTCACACCCCTTGAAATTTCCCACATTTTGTCATGTTCCAACCACAAAATGTAAATGTATTTTATTGGTATTTTATGTGATAGACCAACACAAAGTGACACATAAATGTGAAGTGGAAGGAAAATGATAAATGGATTTCCTTGTCAAAATAGTTTTATTGAGTACAAAGATTATGTATAGGTAACATTGAATAAGTAACATACATTCAATAAATAAATGGTTTTCAAACTTTTTTACAAATAAATATGTGAAAAGTGTGGGGGGGGGGGGGGTACATTTGTATTCAGCCCCCTTTACTCTGATACCCCCAAATAAGATCTAGTGGAACCAATCGCCTTCAGAAGTCACCTAATTAGTAAATAGAGTCCACCTGTGTGTAATTTAATCTCAGTATAAATACAGCTGTGCTGTGAAGCCCTCGGAGGTTTGTTAGAGAACCTTAGTGAACAAACAGTATCATGAAGGCCAAGGAACACACCAGACAGGTCAGGGATAAAGTTGTGGAGAAGTATAAAGCAGGGTTAGGTTATAAAAAAAATATCCCAAGCTTTGAACATCTCACAGAGCTCTGTTCAATCCATCATCGGAAAATGGAAAGAGTATGGCACAACTGCAAACCTACCAAGACATGGCCGTCCACCTAAACTGACCGGCCGGGCAAGGAGAGCATTCATCAGAGAAGAGCCAAGAGGTCCATGGTAACTCTGGAGGAGCTGCAGAGATCCACAGCTCAGGTGGGAGAATCTGTCCACAGGACAACTATTAGTCGTGTTCTCCACAAATCTGCCCTTTATGGAAGAGTGACAAGAAGAAAGACATTGGTGAAAGGAAGTCATAAGAAGTCCTGTTTGTAGTTTGTGAGAAGCCATGTGGGGGACACAGCAAACATGTGGAAGAAGGTGATCTGGTCACATGAGACCAAAATTCAACTTTTTGGCCTAAAAGTAAAATGCTATTTGTGGTGGGAAACTAACACTGCACATCACCCTGAACACACCATCCCCACTGTGAAACATGGTGGTGGCAGCATCATGTGGTGGGGATGCTTTTCTTCTGCAGGGACAGGGAAGCTGGTCAGAGTTGATGGGAAGATGGATGGAGCCAAATACAGGACAATCTTAGAAGAAAACCTGTTAGAATCTGCAGAAGACTTGAGACTGGGGCGGAGGTTCACCTTCCAGCAGGACAACGACCCGAAACATACAGCCAGAGCTACAATGGAATGGTTTAGATCAAAGCATATTCATGTGTTAGAATGGTCCAGTCACAGTCCAGACCTAAATCACATCGAGAATCTGTGGCAAGGTTTGAAAATTGCTGTTCACAGACGCTCTCCATCCAATCTGACAGAGCTTGAGATATTTTGCAAAGAAGAATGGGCAAAAATGTCCCTCTCTAGATGTGCAAAGCTGGTAGAGACATCCCCAAAAAGACTTGCAGTTGTAATTGCAGAGAAAGGCGATTCTACAAAGTATTGACTCCGGGGGGCGCCATACAAATGTACCCCACACTTTTCACATATTTATTTGTAAAAAATTCTGAAAACCATTTATCATTTTCCTTCCACTTCACATTTATGTGCCACTTTGTGTTGGTCTATCACATAAAATACCAATAATATACATTTATGTTTTTTGGTTGTAACATGACAAAATGTGGAAAAATTAAAGGGGTATGAATACTTTTTCAAGGCACTGTAAATACCGTGCAAGGGATGGGTGGTAATAGCATGAAAACAATTTGTGTTTCTTAAAGCTGTCTGCCCACTAACATGCAAAAAAACATAAATACCAATCCAGGAATGGGTGGTGATAACATGAAAACGTTTCATGTTTCTTGAAGCTGTCTGCCCACCAGCATGAAGAAGTATACATAAAATATGGTCCAGGAATGGGGTGACGGTGGTGGTGATGGTATGACAACATTATTGTCTGCCCACCAGTATGTAAAAATAGACAAATACTGGTCAGAGAAGGCAGGTAGCAGTTGTGGTAATAGCATGAAAATAAGTTGTACTTCCAGAAGCTGTCTGCCCACCAACATGCAGAAATACATATACAGTAAATACTGGGCATAGAAGGGGGTGGTGGTGGCATGAAATTTTTTTTGGATTCTAGCAGCTGTCTGCTCACTGGCATGCAGAAAAACACATAAATACTGGGCAAGAAAGCTGGTGGTGATAACATGAAAACATTTTGTGTTTCTTGAAGCTGTCTGCCCACCAACATGCAGGAATAGACATAAAAACTGGGCAAGTAGGGGTGGTGGCCAGTGCTGGGACAGGCTAGCTCAGCACCCAGGGCAAAGATGCACAACTGTGCCCACTTTCCGCTTGGCGTAGATAGGAGAGTACTGCCCTGTGTGCTGTGCTCAGGGTGGCCACTCCTCCCTGCCCTGTGTGCTGTGCCCGGGGCGCCCTCCCCTCCCTGCTTTATGTGCTGTGCTCAGGGTGGTCACTCCTCCCTGCCCTGTGTGCTGTGCTCGGGGCGCCCGCCCCTCCCTGCCCTGTGGTGTGCTGTGCTCAGGTTCGCCCTCCCCTCCCTGCCCTGTGTGCTGTGCTTGGGGCAGCTGCCCCTCCCTGCCCTGTGTGCTGTGCTTGGGGCGACTGCCCCGTGTGCTGCCCCTCCCTGCCCCATGTGCTGCCCCTCCCTGCCCTATGTGCTGTGCTTGGGGCGACTGCCCCGTGTGCTGCCCCTCCCTACCCCGTGTGCTGCCCCTCCCTACCCCGTGTGCTGCCCCTCCCTGCCCTGTGTGCTGTGCTCGGGTTCGCCCGCCCCTCCCTGCCCTCTGTGCTGCCCCTCCCTGCCCTGTGTGCTGTGCTTGGGGCAGCTGCCCCTCCCTGCCCTGTGTGGTGTGCTTGGGGCGACTGCCCCGTGTGCTGCCCCTCCCTGCCCCGTGTTTGCCCCTCCCTGCCCTGTGTGCTGTGCTTGGGGCGGCTGCCCCTCCCTGCCCTGTGTGCTGTGCTTGGGGCGACTGCCCCGTGTGCTGCCCCTCCCTACCCCGTGTGCTGCCCCTCCCTGCCCCGTGTGCTGCCCCTCCCTGCCCCGTGTGCTGTGCTCGGGTTCGCCCGACCCTCCCTGCCCTGTGTGCTGTGCTTGGGGCAGCTGCCCCTCCCTGCCCTGTGTGCTGCCCCTCCCTGCCCTGTGTTCTGTGCTCGGGTTCGCCCGCCCCTCCCTGCCCTCTGTGCTGCCCCTCCCTGGCCTGTGTGCTGTGCTTGGGGCAGCTGCCCCTCCCTGCCCTGTGTGCTGTGCTTGGGGCGACTGCCCCGTGTGCTGCCCCTCCCTGCCCCGTGTGCTGCCCCTCCCTGCCCTGTGTGCTGTGCTTGGGGCGACTGCCCCGTGTGCTTCCCCTCCCTACCCTGTGTCCTGCCCCTCCCTGCCCCGTGTGCTGCCCCTCCCTGCCCCGTGTGCTGCCCCTCCCTGCCCTGTGTGCTGTGCTTGGGGCGACTGCCCCGTGTGCTTCCCCTCCCTACCCCGTGTCCTGCCCCTCCCTGCCCCGTGTGCTGCCCCTCCCTGCCCCGTGTGCTGCCCCTCCCTGCCCCGTGTGCTGCCCCTCCCTGCCCCGTGTGCTGCCCCTCCCTGCCCTGTGTTCTGTGCCTTCCTGCCCTGTGTACTGCCCCTCCCTGCCCTGTGTGCTGTGCTCGGGGCACCTGCCCCTCCCTGCCCTGTGTGCATGTTGCGCCTGGGGCGGCTGTCCCTACTGCCCCACCCTCCCTTTGCCGGGCCCCAGTGCTGGTTCTGGTGATGATGACATGAAAACATTTAATCTCACTAAAAGCTGCCTTCCCATTGACATGCACCAAAGAAGGAGTGGGGTGGCGGGGGGGGGAGGGGGGGGGGCAGGTGGGTGATTTGCTACATTACAGTGAGTGATAACATGAAAACCTGAACCATTCATTATACAAGAGGGGGGTCATTAGCCGGATGTAAATGTCACAAATCCGTTTCTCAGGCAAAATAATTGACATTTGCCATAGGTGGGCCGCGGCAAAATCATTTTCTTTCTTTTTTTTTTTTCTTCTTCTTCCACAGAACCGCCAAGACTGATGAGCCTATTATTGTGCCGCCCTCCCGGGGGGCAAAGCAGCGCGGCCGCTCGCTTGAACGCACCGCTCTCTATTTTCTAGGTGAAAGGGCGCGCTTCTCCTGTTTTCACACTGGCTCCCATCTCCCCGGTGCTCCTGACCGCCTGCCGGGAGGGGGGGGGGGGGGTGACCGACCTTGTGTACCGGAGGAAGTAGGGAGGGCCACTGGAGGAAGAAGGGGGGGTGGTAATAACAGGCCGATGGGGTTTCCATGGAGACTAAGTCCGCGCAGCTCCGTGGGCCAACAACGGATCTGGACTTGGAGTGAGGAATCGAGCTGACAAGGCGAAGGCGCTGACCCCCCCCGCGACCTCCAACCGCGAACGCAGATAGACGCCACTTAACCAATTAGGTGCGCGATTGGCTGGTGGCGCTCCGCTCATAAAGAGCCGTTAACCCCGTGTGACCCGCTTACTCAGACACCCCCGCCGTCAGCTGGGATCTGTCTCCGTGACGTCACCCCCCTGAGACTCTTTACGGGACGGCGGCAAAAAAAAAAAAAGCGCTCAAGGTCTTCCAATAAGACCGCCTTTACCGTAACGACGAGCGATTCCTCAGTTCCGTAGAGCAGTTTCCAAGACGGAATTACTTATAAAGACTTAAACAATCCCCCCCCCCCCCAATACGAGTCAGACAACGCAATCAGCATTCTTGATGAACGGCTGGAAATCACTTCCAGGAAACGTCACCTGGAGATTTTGTGATGGGGATCAGCAGCCAGGCAATCCACCCGACTCTACCGATTGATTTTATATATAAAACTGCTGGTTCACACCACAAAAACGCACTCCAGGTCCATTCCGGATTCGTTTCTGCATGCACGTTTTTAATGCATTTTTGGCGCATTTCTGAAGCTTTTTTTCTTCATTTTCTCCTGTTTTTTTTTTTTTCATTGTGCTGGGGTCCGGTGCATCTTTGGTGCGTTTTGATGCGTTCCAGCGCGTTTTTGGTGCGTTTTACTGCGTTCCAATACATTCCAGTATGAGAAAAATGCAGCATGTTCTAGACATGTGCACTGCCGAAAAATGTGTTCAATTTAGTTTCATTCGTTTTTTTAATTTTTGTTTTTTTGTTTTACGGGTCATTCGTTATGATCGTAAATTTGTAAAATTGTAAGTTTGTAAAATTCGAAAATGCAAAAATAAGAAAGAATATCCGAAAATTCGAAAGAGCGAAAATCTGAACATAAGAACGAAATTCTGAAAATTCGAAATAATAACTAACTAATAATAACTATTACTAAATTATTAAATTATAGGTATTGGAATTTCCTTTCAAATTTGGCTGTTAGTGAACGTAACGAATACAAATTTATCTCAAGTTACGAATTATCCGAAATAACGAATGCCGCATCTAAACAAATGGAACGGAACAAATTAATAATAAATAATAATAAAACGTTTTTATTATTATAATTGTTATTTATTATTATTAATTTGTTACATTCCATTCGTTCCATGCGTAATTTAATCGTTAGTAATAGTTATTATTACATAGTTATTATTTCAGACTTTCTAATTATCAGATTTTCGTTCTTGTGTTCGGATTTTCGCTCTTTTGAATTTTCGGATTTTTGTTCTTACTTTCGGATTTTCAAATTTTTGGATTTTCACATTTTTGGATGTTCGACTTAATTAGTTATTATTTTGGATTTTCGAATTTTCAGATTTTCGTTCTTGTGTTCGGATTTTCGCTCTTTTGAATTTTCATTCTTACTTTCGGATTTTCGAATTTTTGGATTTTCGAATTTTTGGATTTTCGTATTTTTGTCCTTATTTTCGAATTTTCGTTCTTACTTTCGTATTTTTCGTATTTTTGGATGTTCGAATTAGTTACTTTAGAAAGGAAAATTTGAAAGAAAATTCCAATACCTATAATTTAATAGTTAGTAATAGTTATTATTAGTTAGTTATTATTTTGGAATGATCAAATTTTCGTTCTTATGTTCGGATTTTCGCTCTTTTGAATTTTCGGACTTTCGTTCTTATTCTGGATTTTCAAATTTTTGGATTTTCTAGTTTTCATTCTTATTTTTGGATTTTCGCTCTTTTGAATTTTCGTTCCTACTTTCGGATTTCCGAATTTTTGGATTTTCACATTTTTGGATGTTCGAATTAGTTATTATTTCGGATTTTGGAATTTTCAGATTTTCGCTCTTTTGGATTTTCGGATTTTCTAATTTTTTAGGATTTTCGGATTTTCGTTCCTATTTTCAGATTTTCATTCTTTAGAATTTTCGGGTTTTTGTTCTTGTTTTTCAATATTTCCACATGAATGAATTTGTTGAATTTTCGTTCGAAAAATGAATTCAGAACTAATCGAATTGTGCCATGTGTAGAGCCGGCTATCAGAGCTCATGTTGGGCTTGGATCTTGCATCTCTTTGCATCTCTTTGCCTGACAAATCCGGGACAGCTTAGTAAAAAGCGTGACCATCCTGGCAAATCTGGGACAGCTTAGTAAAAAGTGCGGCCGTCCTGGCAAATCCGGGACAGCTTAGTAAAAAGCGCGGCCATCCTTGCAAATCCAGGACAGCTTAGTAAAAAGCGTGACCGTCCTGGCAAATCTGGGACAGCTTAGTAAAAAGCGTGACCATCCTGACAAATCCGGGACAGCTAAGTAAAAAGCGTGACCATCCTGACAAATCCGGGACAGCTAAGTAAAAAGCGTGACTGTCCTGGCAAATCTGGGACAGCTCAGTAAAAAGCGTGACTGTCCTGGCAAATCTGGGACAGCTCAGTAAAAAGTGTGACTGTCCTGGCAATTTCAGGACAGCTTAGTAAAAAGCATGACCATCCTGACAAATCCGGGACAGCTTAGTAAAAAGCGTGACTATCCTGACCTGACAAATCCAAGACAGCTTAGTAAAAATCCTGACTGTCCTGACAAATCCGGGACAGCTTAGTAAAAAGTGTGACTGTCCTGGCAAATCTGGGACAGCTCAGTAAAAAGTGTGACTGTCCTGGCAATTTCAGGACAGCTTAGTAAAAAGCATGACCATCCTGACAAATCCGGGACAGCTTAGTAAAAAGCATGACTGTCCTGACCTGACAAATCCAAGACAGCTTAGTAAAAATCCTGACTGTCCTGACAAATCCGGGACAGCTTAGTAAAAATCGTGACTGTCCTGGCAAATCCCGGACAGCTTAGTAAAAATTGTGACTGTCCTGGCAAATCAAGGACGGCTTAGTAAAAAGTGTGACAGTCTTGGCAAATCCGGTAAAGCTTAGTAAAAAGCGTGACCATCCTGGCAAATCCGGGACAGCTTAGTAAAAAGCAGGACTGTCCAGGCAAATCTGGGACAGCTTAGTAAAAATCGTGACTGTCCTGGCAAATCAAGGACGGCTTAGTAAAAAGTGTGACAGTCTTGGCAAATCCGGGACAGCTTAGTAAAAAGCGTGACTGTCCTGGCAATTCCAGGACAGCTTAGTAAAAAGTGTGACCATCCTGACAAATCTAGGACAGCTTAGTAAAAAGCGTGACCGTCCTGGCAAATCTGAGACAGCTTAGTAAAAAGCGTGACCGTCCTGGCAAATCTGAGACAGCTTAGTAAAAAGCGTGACCGTCCTGGCAAATCCGGGACAGCTTAGTAAAAAGCGCGGCCATCTTGGCAAATCCGGGATAGCTTAGTAAAAAGCGCGGCCGTCCTGGCAAATCTGGGACAGCTTAGTAAAAAGCGCAGCCGTCCTGGCAAATCCGGGACAGCTTAGTAAAAATCGTGACTGTCCTGACACTTGCACTTGGTCACAACCTAAGCCGTAGGGCCGGTTCGCACCAAACCGCGGTGCAGGAAACCGCAGGTGAACTTGCTGCCTTTGCGAGTGTGTGTGGGTGCCAAGAAATTGTGAATTACGCCCCAAATGGCGAACGCAAATGCAGCACGTTCACGTGCACCAAATTGAGCTGTACAATGTGGTTTGGTAGAGCATGACCTGCTTGCACTACTTTTTCCGTGTGCCGATGCGCTTCACAGCCCATTAAAATAAACTGGCTGCAAAACTGGACCGCGTAGCAACATGCACATTCTAAAGTCCGCCAGCCCTTTATCCTTTTGTTATTTGTATTAAGTTTTGTTTTATTGCGGTACAAATTGGAAACTTTACGGCCACCCCGATATAAGGCATGCATGTATATACAGGAGATAGTGTACATATATGTGAAGCTATGCAGAAAGCTTTTAAAGGACACGCACAGGGCAAATCAAATCCACCCCTCTGCTCCCATTTAAATCATTTATCTTGCTACATTGTATACATTTGGTATACATTGTATATACTTTGTCTCAGGGCTCTGTCCTTCTTCCAGCAGCTGCTGTTCCATGTCCTATAACAAAGCTTTATTTGGCCAGTGGGCATTGTCCCCATCCGTACACGGCTACGCTCTGCCAAGCTAAACAGACCCATAAGCCCCGGGAGCAGACTGTTCTCTCCATAGAAATCCAGATGGCAGAACTGCGGGTCCTTCCTGGGGGCCACCACCGAGCTCTGCGGGGGGGAAACAGAATCACTTAGCTGAGGACGGCCGGGTCACCCAGGACTGGGGACGGGCACAGCCAATTCGGCAAAATTGATTTGCCGACCAGAAACTCTTCATTTTGCGCGCCGACCTGCCTCGGCGTCATTTGATTGAAAGAAAACATAGATACGGTATATATTTATATATAATTATTTATTATATATAAATATCTATTTATATATCTATAGATAGATTATAGATAGCCCTGGGATAAAATGGATAGATAGATAGATAGATAGATAGATAGATAGATAGATAGATAGATAGATAGATAGATAGATAGATAGATAGATAGATAGATAGATAGATTATAGATAGACCTGGGATAGATAGATAGATAGATAGATAGATAGATAGATAGATAGATAGATAGATAGATAGATAGATAGATAGATCTAGGATATAATATCTATCTATCTATCTATCTATCTATCTATCTATCTATCTATCTATCTATCTATCTATCTATCTATCTATCTATCCCAGGTCTATCTATAATCTATCTATCTATAGATATAGATAGATACATAGATATTTATTATATCCCAGATCTATCTATCTATCTATCTATATCTATAGATAGATTATAGATAGACCTGGGACAGAATGGATAGATAAATAGATAGATAGATAGATAGATAGATAGATAGATAGATAGATAGATAGATAGATAGATAGATAGATAGATAGATAGATCTGAGATAGATAGATAGATAGATAGATAGATAGATAGATAGATAGATAGATAGATAGATAGATAGATAGATAGATAGATCTGGGATATAAGAGATAGATAGATAGATAGATAGATAGATAGATAGATAGATAGATAGATAGATAGATAGATAGATAGATAGATAGATAGATAGATAGATATGGAATGAATAGATAGATAGATAGATAGATAGATATGGAATGAATAGATAGATAGATAGATCACTCTCTCTGATCAGTGAACTGCTGCAGGTCCGGGCGCTTTTCTCTTGGGAACAACATTCCGTTATTAGAGACCAGCAAAGCGTCCGATCCGTCCAGAGATTGGAATAAAAGAGAGAGGAGCCATGACACCGCGCACTACACCAAATATAAGATTTCATCAGCAGGGAGGTTATATAGAGACCAAAGAAATACGGCTGATGATTGGATGTCAGGTCCGAAATGGAGATTCAATTCTTCCCTCTAAACTACTTATATCTTCCAGGTGGGCTGAGAGTATAGAAATATCGATAGATAGATAGATAGATAGATAGATAGATAGATAGATAGATAGATAGATAGATAGATAGATAGATAGATAGATAGATAGATAGATAGATAGATAGATAGATAGATAGATAGATATATGGAGTAGATAGTATTCGG